>OZ023210.1:37257206-37302206 GCA_963995525.1 Escarpia spicata
AAGATATTAGTTCACTGCCAGTACCAGAGGCTAAGTTCAAGGGGGCAGATTCAGACTATTTACGACATTTAATTGTAACCCCGGAAATGGTAGCTAAGAAAATAAGGGCTATGAAAGATAATAAATCACCTGGAGTGGATGGTATTCCACCCAAACTACTACTGGAAATTGTAGAACAAATTAGCATACCGCTTGCAACAGTTTTCAACTTGTCATTAGAAGAGGGAGTGGTTCCTTTAGAATGGAAAGAAGCAAACATTATACCGTTATTCAAAAAAGGTTCGAGAAACAAGTCAGAGAACTATAGACCAGTGAGTTTAACATCAGTGATTTGTAAATTATTAGAAAGACTAATTAAAGATCACATGGTGGATTTTCTTGTTAAACAAAACTTGATAAACCCATCTCAACATGGTTTTTTTTTAAAGCGAGGTCATGCTTAACAAATATGTTATGTTTTTTGGAAGACATCACTAAGTGGGTAGATGAGGGATCACCAGTATATCGTCTACTTAGATTTTCAAAAAGCTTTCGACAAAGTACCACATCAAAGATTACTGCTTAAACTAAAGGCCCATGGCATAGGAAATGGTATAATAAACTGGATAGAACAATGGCTGATTGACAGAAGACAGCGTGTAGTAGTTGATGGGGAGGCTTCAAACTGGAAATCGGTATTGAGTGGGGTACCACAGGGATCAGTATTAGGACCTATATTATTCTTAATATATATCAACGATTTGGATTATGAAATAACAAGCAAGGTGTTTAAATTTGCGGATGATACAAAAGTGTTTAGAAGGATTAAGAGTGATGGAGATAGACAGCATTTACAAGATGATCTTGACAGGTTGATCAAATGGTCTGAAAAGTGGCAAATGCTGTTCAATTTTGGGAAATGTAAATGCCTCCACACAGGACATGGGAACGAAGAGGTAGAATATACAATGGGGGAGGGGTACTGTATTAAGTACTACTGTAAAAAAAAGACTTAGGGTTAACCATTAGTGCTGATATGAAGGTTTCAGAGCAGTGCGGAACTGCAGCTTCAAAGGGAAATCAAATCCTTGGATTAATTAGGCGAAACATAACGTATAAAAAAGAGCTGATAATTCCACTGTACAAAACAATAGTTAAGCCTCATTTAGAATATTGTATTCAAGAGTGGAGGCCATATCGCAGGAAGGACATATATATGCTAGAAAGAGTACAGAGAAAAGCAACTAAAATGATACAAAAACTGAGGGATCTTAGTTACGAAATACGCCTAAAAAATGCGGTTTAACAACACTAGAGACCAGGAGATTGAGAGGAAATCAGATAGAAGTGTTTAAAATGTTGAAGGGTTATGAAAATATTGATAGAAATATTTTTTTCTCAGTTAAGAAAGATAGAAGGACTAGAGGACATGAACTTACATTAGCAAAGGAGCAGAGTAGATTGGAAATAAGAAAGTTTTCATTTTCACAAAGGACTGTAAATGAATGGAACATATTACCTGCTGATTGTGTGGGTGCTAGTAGCGTGAATATGTTTAAAAATAAAATCGACACATACCTCAGACGGGCGGGATACACAGATAAAAGGGTCGGACTCTCGATAAGCCAAAGGGCTTCCTTGTCCACCTGCCACCTAGAGTTAATTCTCTGGGTGGCAATCTTGTTAAATCTTGTTAAATCATGTTCAACTTTGAGTAGGTAGCACACGACTAATTCCAAAGTACAGCACCCCTAGCTCTTACGGAACAAAGTCGTATTTTCTAAAGTTGCCACATTCGTGCGAATACGTGTGTACATTGTATTGTATTGCAACTGTGAACGGGATGATTAAGTTTAAAGAAAGTGTAAAAAAATGAAGATAGAACACCACTATTGTATTTATTCATAGACGTTTGTATTGAGCATTCATATAGCAAACATATACAGTGTGCGTGGATAAATTCCCTGACACCAACATTCTAACTGTCAATTGAACCTTAATAATATAAGAGCAAGAGGAATAAATGCGCATCTGAGCTTAGATTCCTGTGGATTTAGGCGCCTTAGAAGTTTATCATTAATAATAATAATAATAAAAGATGTCAAGTAAAATAACATAGACGTTATCCATCCCAACAACGTAAATCAGACTGAAACTTACATGAGGTGGATGACAGTTCCACAATGTTCTTTAAACAGACTGGGCACATGTTGGTCATGATCATATAAATGAACGTGCATCACGTATGCGATTCAAATTGAAAACACCAAGTTACTATAACTCTAGAAGGCAGGTGGACAAGGAAGCCCTTTGGCTTATCGAGAGTCCAACCCTTTTTATCTACGTGTGTCCCGTCCTTCTGAGGTACGTGTCAATTTTATTTGTCAAACATATTCACGATACTAGCACCCACACAATCAGCAGATACTCTGTTCCAATCACTTACAGTCCTTTGTGAAAATTAGAACTTCTTATATATAATCTACACTGCTCCTGTATTAATGTAACTTCATGTCCCCTGGTCCTTCTATCTTTCTTAACTGAGAAAAAAATATTTCTATCAATATTTTCATAACCATTCAATATTTTAAAAACTTCTATCTGATCTTCTCCCAATCTCCTGGTCTCTAGTGTTGTCAAACCACATTCTCTTACGCGTATTTCGTAACTAAAATATCTCTATTTTGGTATCATTTTAGCCACTCTCCTCTGTACTCTTTCTAGCATATTTATGTCTTTCTTGCAATATCGCCTCCACGATCGGGTATACAATATTCTAAAGGAGACCTAACTATTGTTTTGTACAGCGGTATTATTAGTTCTTTTTCCGTATACGCTATATTTTGTCCAATTAATCCAAGAATTAATTAGACAAAACGCCGAGTGCGTAAGTCTTTCCTTCTGGTATATAGCCTCTCCTCAATCAAGACTCATGCAGTGTCTCCTTCGAATACCATATGGTAACTGGACACCTTGCGGCTCCAGGCCAAACCTGCATGGGATCTAGTCGTCCAACCACGAAAAACCTTGGCGGAGCCCGATATGTGCAGGGTGCAGGGCCCACCAGTGTGTGGACACGTCCCGACCCTCACAAATCATGTTCCAGCTATGGGGCAAATAGCAAAGCAGAGGATGTGATGGACAGCATGTCCCCTCAGTTTCGGCGGCGGAAGATCCAGTGGTATGGACAACGGCGGCGAGCACAGCTCAGTACGAGCTACTGTTCCTTGGAGTAAACCAAATCAAAGACCGGCAGAAGGCAATGGGAAACCACTGCTGTATCTTTCCTAATACAATCATAACCCACAAAACTACAGAAAATAACGTTAACGGCGTGAACGGTTGTTCTAACAGTTCTGACAGGATCACCTCGCTCGGTAGGGATAGTCATGTGCGACAGGTGACACCAGATCGTCATCCAGCTACTGTGCGCAACAGAAATATTTTGCATATTGCTACATGGAACGTGAGAACTCTATATCAGAAAGAAAAACTAAATAACATCAAAAAAGAAGCGACAAGATAACTATAATGGGAATGTGTGAAGTTAGATGGATAGGGGCAGGACTGGTGACAACAGATAATTACACAATCATTTACTCAGGAGGCGATAAACATGAAAGAGGAGTTGGAATTCCGTTGGATGAAGAAAGAGCAAAATGCTTACTTGGATACTGGACCATATCGGCTCGCATCCTCTTGGTGAAAATCAGTGGCAAACCATTTAATATTAACATCATACAAGCGTATGCACCAACCGCAGACAGATCTGATGAAGAACACGAGACATTTTATAATGATCTTGAATTGGCAAAATCACATTGCAAATCACAGGAGATTGTAATAGTTATGGGAGACTTGAATGTTTAAGTTGGTGAGGAAAGATTTGAAGACATAGTTGGACCACATGGACTGGGGAGCAGAAATGAGAGAGGAGATAAACTAATAGAGTTGGCAAAATCTCATGACATGATTGTAGGAAACACCTGGTTTCAACAACACCTAAGAAGACTTGGACTTGGCAAAGTCCACGAGACCGAACACGGAACCAAATTGATTATATCCTGGTCAGTAAAAGATTTAGAAATGCCCTACTGGTGGCAAAGACCTTTCCCGAGACAGACTGCTATTCCGACCATGTGCCAGTGCGAGCCACGTTCCGACTGAAACTGAAGAAAAGGATAATAGCAACAAGGAACATTAAACTGGACATGAATGTACTAAGATCAGATTCAGCTATCAAAGAGAAATTCAATGTAGCAGTTCAAAACAGTTTCAATGTTCTGAATGACATTCAAGATGTGAACGACCAATGGGAACAAATGAAGGAATCAATCACACAGGCTGCAGAAGAAACTATTCCTATGCAGTGTAGAAAAGCAAAGAAAAAATGGATGACTGACGATATTCTAAAGTTGATGGACGAAAGGAGGAAAATTAAGCAAAATCGTGATGCATATGTAGCAATGAACAAGGATATAACGGCCAAATGTAATCTAGCGAAAGAGGAATGGCTTAATGAACAATGCAAAGAAATTGAAGAGAAGCATAAGCACGACACAAAATCCATGCATGCTAGAATAAGAGAAATCACAGGGAAAAGAACATGCTCAGCTACAGGCTCAGCTACAGGTTGCCTGAAATCTAAAGAAGGAAACATAATAAATGGACAAAGACAAAATACTCGAGAGATGGTCAGAATATATATGGTGAACTGTGCGATGATGAAAGGGGTGAAAGAGCATCAATTAAGAAGAACTTTGATGGTCCTCCTATATTGAAGGACGAGGTTAGAAAAGCCATAAGATCAATGAAAAAGGGTAAGCTGCTGGACCATATAATATTACCATTGAAATGATTGAGTGTTTAGATGAATTTGGTATTGATATTGTAACAGACTACTTGAACAAAATATATGACAGCGGAATAATCCCAACTGATTTATCAAGATAATTTTTTGTAGCAATACCAAAGAAACCAGACGCAGTTGAATGTGAACTACACCGTACAATTAGTCTCATGAGTCACTTCACCAAGATGTTGCTTAAAATTATTATGACCAGGATGAGAAACAAAATAAAGTCGGAAATTACTGAAGAACAATGTGGATTATAGATAAAGGTACAAGTAATGAAATACACATCCTACGAACACTTATTGAGAGAGCATTGGAAGTGCAGAAAGATCTGTATGTATGTTTTGTTGATTACACAAACGCATTTGACAGACTTCGTCATTAAGAAATAATATCAATGCTGGAGAGTTTGAACGTTGATGGGAAAGATCTGAGAGTTGTGAGAAATCTGTACTGGGAACAAACTGCAGCAATACGAATAGAAAATGACATCAGTAAATTTCAAATAATAAAACGTGGTGTAAGACAAGGGTGCCGATGCAACGATGAGATGAAGAAACGAATTGCACAAGCCAAAACAGCTTTTCACAACATGAAAAAAATGTAACAAACATAAATATATCAATTGAAGTGAGAAAACGAGTACTGCAATGCTACATAGAGCCCATATTGCTATATGGATGTGAATCCTGGACATACCAAAAGTTCACAAAAAACCATAGAAGCCACTGAAATGTGGTTCTTAAGAAAAATGCTGCGAGTGCCATGGACTGAAAAACAAAGCAATGAAGTCATCCTTAGGACAGCCCGATCAAAAAGAAAGATCATCAACAAAGTTAGAACACAACAAGCACTATTTATAGGCCATGTCATGAGACAGAAAGAAACAATTTGAACATGTAGTAACAACAGGAAAGATAGAAGGAACAAGATCCAGAGGACGACAGAGAATAAAAATAATAGATAGTCTTTCAACATGGTGTGGAAGGAGCACAACAGAACGGCTACAAACTACAAACGACTGTGCAGTTTGGAGGGGCATGGTCGCCAACGCCTGTGACAGACATGGCACTTAGAAGAAGAATCCAAGGATTTGATTTCCCTTTGAAGCTTCACTCTCTGAAACCTTCATATCAGCATTACTTGTTAACCTTAAGTCCTTTTCTTTTACAATAGTACTTAGTACAGTATCCACCATTGTATATTGTACATCTTCGTTCCCATGTCATGTGTGGAGGCATTTACATTTCCAAAATTGAACATCTTCCATTTTATTCAGATCATTTGATCAACCTGTCAAAATCATCTTGTAAATGTTGTATATCTCCATTACGTTTAATCCTTCTAAACACTTTTGTATCACCCGCAAATTTCAACACCTTACTTGTCATATCATCGTCCAAATCGTTGATATATATTAAGAATAATATAGGTCCCAGTACTGATCCCTGTGGTACTCCACTCAAAACCAATTTCCAATATGAAGCCTCTCCATCAACTACTGCCCGTTTTCTTCTGTCAACCAGCCATTGTTCAATCCTGTTAATTATACCATCTCCTATACCATGGGCCTTTAGTTAAGCAGTAATCTTTGATGTGGCACTTTGTCGAAAGCTTTCTTAAAATCTAAGTAGACAATATCTACTGGTGATCCCTCGTCTACCCACTTAGTGATTTCTTCCAAAAACATAACATAATTGTTAAGCATGATCTCGCTTTTAGAAACCCATGTTGAGGTGGGTTTATCAAGTTATGTTTAACAAGAAAATCCACCGTGAGATCTTTAATTAGTCTTTCTAATAATTTGCAAATCACTGATGTTAAACTCACTGGTCTGTAATTCTCTGACGTATTTCTCGAACCCTTTTTAAATAACGGTATAATGTTTGTTTATTTCCATTGTAAAGGAACCACTCCCTCGTTTAAAGACAAGTTGAAAACTGTTACTAGCAGTATGCTAATTTGTTCAAAAATGTCCAATAGCACTTTGGGTGGAATCCACTCCAGGTGATTTAATATCCTTCATTGCCCTTATTTTCTTAGCTACCATTTCCGCGGTTACAATTAATTGTCGTAAATAGTCTGATTCCGTCCCCTTGAACTTAGCCTCTGGTACTGGCAGTGAACTAATATGTCTTTGGTAAACACCGAACTAAAGTACTCATTCGGGTCTTCTGCCATTAAGAATCCCTCTGATATTATATTTCCAGCACTACGTTCTAGAGGACTGACCATATCCTGAACTTTCTGTTTGCTCCGAATATATGCATATAAACTCCGAATGTCATGTTTTATATTACAGGTTAATTTTTGTTCATAGCTTTTCTTTGAATTTCTCATTTCAGTTGTAGCTTGGTTAAGAGTTTTTTTATATATATATAAATGTTGTAGTCTTCATCATTTCCAGTGGGTCTATATGAGTTCCACTTCATTTGTTTGTTCTTAATTTTTCGAATGGCTTCTTTCAATAAATGTTTCTTTCTGCACAGTTTCCCTTGGTTTTTTTTCAATGGAACAAACTTATCGACGATCCGCTCAATTTCACTCCTTAAGATATTCAGCATCCTGTTACTGTCCTATGTTTATGTGTGCTACTCCAGTCTATCTTTGTTAAATATTTCCTCATGTCCTTATATCTTCCTTTGTGGAAGTTTCTCCTGTACTGCTTTTTATTATTCCTTTCTGATTTTACTTTGATGGTAAAATGTATCTGGTTGTGATCACTACTCCCCAGTGGCTCACATATATTCTCGTGGCTGGTTCTAGCACATGTTTAGAAAGAAAACTATCTTGTACTAAAACTAAAATGTATAGTCCTCATTCCCTGTACTCTGTATATATTTCCATTGTACATGTCCATGGTTAAAATCCCCCATAATAATGCAATCCTGATTGCTCACTTCGCTTATTGCGTTTAATACTTTTTTCATTTTCTTCTATGCTTATGTTTGGATTTCGATAAACTAACCCAACAGTTAACGTTGAGTTTTATGTTACACCGGGCAGTTTCTTCGCAATCTCCTTCTCTTTATAATGTTATTTCATCAACCTGGATATATTCTTTAATATATATACTAACTCCACCAGCTCTCCTTCCTATTCTATCTTTTGTAAACATCACATAGCCTGTCAGTCGCAATTCGGCATTTGATATATCGGTGTTGGCCCACGATTCAGTTACACCTACTATGTGAGGATCAATATCTTGTACAATAATGTTTAGTTCACTTCTTTTGTTTTTACTATGCGCCTTGCATTTAAACAAACGCATTTATATCCACGTTCAGAACAATTTTACAGGCTGTTCTTTGCTGATTTATTTGTGCTCTTTTTATCTGTGTCTCCAATTTCAGGCTTCTTGGTGATCCCCCTGCGCATTTAGTTTAAACAAATGTAACCTGCCCCACTATCAACATATCACTGCAGCTTCTCTGAAAAGACTGCTGCCCCTTTTCTGTTTTGGTGGAGGCCATCTCTCACACATATATATATCTTCCCTCCCATCCATGTATCCCCATAAATCTTCTTCTTTACACATCTGCTCAACTAGTGCATTGATTGTCATCCTCTTGCAGTGTCTATATGTTTGCCTCCTTCCTCCAATTACTGGCAACATTCCTGAGAGAACAATCTGTTCTACCCTTGCCTGCTTTAATTTCCTGACTAACTGTCTGTATTTCTGGACTATTCTGGTTGTCCTCTCCCCCTCTGCATAATTTGTTCCTACATGTACTAGAATGATCCCTCCCTTCCCAGGACCTACCACTTTCTCTGCCCTTTCTCTTATATGCTCTATCTTGGCCCCTGGTAAGCAAACTACTATATATGTCTTCTGGTTCACTAAGTGTCTAGTCTGTCTTTTTGTTTAAAGAGTCACCCATGAGTATGCTCGCTCCCCCCCCCCCCGCCATTCTATCACTGCCTCAGAGTAGCTCCTTCGTTGGTTTCGGTTCATCTCGTTGCTGTCATCTCCCCCTATTATCTTTACTCCCACCTTAACTCCTGTTAATGCTGTGAATGCTGTCTTCCCCACTTCAACAGTATCCTTGGCTTCGCTCTCCTTGCCACCAGCCTCCTTGTCCCTGTTCTCACTGATCTCTCTAGTCTCACCATCTCGTCAGACCTTGTCCAAGTCACCCTTTCCTGTCATCATCACAGTCAACTTCTTCAGCTCGTCTACTTCCACGAGTAAACACTCCAACCTCTTACAACGTCGACACTAAAAGTGAAAACCCTCTACCTGCATCTACTTCAATGAATTCTCACACCCTGACTTTGCAAAATCTACTCAATTATCGCATATTGAACATGTCACCTGTCGACTAGCCTTTATTTGTCTTTTGCACGACGCAATGATTTTGTGTAGTTTTACAGTTTATCCAAGGTAGAAATTAAGATATTAAACTAAGATAATCTTTAGAAAGACTGTTTCCTGTGTACTACACCACATTTTATGTTACAGCTGATTTTCTACCCTATCACAAACGCTAACGTTACTGGTAGTGACCTAATTTAAATACAATCAATTACTTTACGGTAGACTGACATTTCTGCAGCAGTGTCAACAATGATGCGAGCCCATTGATTTTAACAACAATGCTACCTAATCAAAGTGTCTAGCGGATACTGACTTACTCAGATATTATCTTATGTAAGTAATTTTTGTTTGTTACTTTATTTCCTATATATTCTACCACATAACCAGGTTTGTTAAATCTTGTTTACAAACTTATCGAAGCCTAAGTTACCCTATTACCACTCACTAGACTAAAGTGTACTTTATCTGACTAACTGTAAGCGCAACTGTTACTCAATATATCTCTACTGCTACTTTATGAATGATATTAAGGCAAGAATAAAACTTATCGATCAATAATGCCTCTCGCTTTTCAACTTCTGTGCACCACCAATTCTCAAAATCTTGACCCGCCAATGTTCCCGCTAAGAGTTCATTAAACACTAACGAACAATGTAAGAATATTGATATTATCGAGTACACCACAATATAAGTTTGCGTTCTATAGACTGGTCATACTGTACCTATTTAAAGGCCATATCCTGGAAGAAAAAAATGGCTAATAAGTATAACAATATGCATGTACATATGTGTTCTGCAATATAATGACAACCCCGAAACCACACGTTTGCTGAAACATTTCTAAAATTGACATTAAACGGGACCTGTTTTGGAGCAGGCTTCGAAAAGCCGGTTTTCCGGAAATGCCGCGAGGTGCAGAATCGTGACGTCAGTTGTGGAAAACATTCCCGGGATCGCAAGCGTTCTCGGCGGCTGGATTTCTTTTTTGGATGTTTGAACTGGTATACATTCGTTCACATATAGAAATGGTGAACAAATGTGTTGTTGGAAACTGCAACAATTCGAATCTGACTGGCCATTCTGTGCACAAATTTCCCAAAGAGCCAGTTACTCGGCAGAAATGGGAACGCTTTGTTCGTAACGGCAGGGCCGACTGGACGCATGCTACGGCAACTAGCATTATTTGTGGTTCGCATTTCGTTGCGCCTGACAACTTCGAAGGCTTCGTACAATGGAAGATGGGTTTCAGGCGTAAGTCAGATGTAAAGAAATATGCCGTTCCTTCGAAGAACACAACAGGGGCGAAGCCGAAGGCGAATCGGTTACCGGCGAATCTGCGCAAGTGGGCCCGGTCAGTTGTCGGAGCTTCTTCACTGGTTCGTGTCTATACGGTGCCACAACGCGCTGACTAACATCAACATTGTCGATCTCGGCAATGTCATCCTCACTGTCACCGAAATATATATATGATCAAACGTTTCGTGATCCGCGTCAAAATTGATATCGCTCTCTAAACTACTCGAGTAAGCCGCCATTTGTATCGAGTTGTTTACATGACACCGCGCGACTGCGCAGGGCCGCAGGCGTGAAGCCGCTGCACTAACTGACGGCTGAATCACGACTGACGTCACGTTTCAGCATCAAATGCAAACCCGGCATCGTAGGGGAGTTTCCGTAAAATGGCAAATTTAAAGGCTCTTTTTATGTCGTATGTTCATATACGATATTTAAACATTTTGGCAATATCATCATTTGAAAGGGTATCAACCATTTGTTATTAAGGGACAGAGGACATTTTATCCCAGGATATGGCCTTTAACATCGCTACAAGTAAAAATCTGAATCACGTTCAACTAGCTTTGCCCATTAGTCGCTATATGGCACTATTTAATATACAACACCACAACGTAACCATGTACGCGCGTGTTTGACGTCTTTATCATACGGCACTACTCCAGATTCTAGTGTTAATATCATAGTCTATTAGGAACCTTGGTTGCGTTCAATTAAATTCATTTGCCAGATATTTCAACAATCGACCGTAATCGCGGATATGGGAAAACGTCTACAATAAATGTCCTACTGATGTCGCCCAAACTAATTAAAGTTTATACAAGTACAAAATCAACGGCAACAATAACAATGGTAACATAAATCACTCTAATTGGTAATAGCACTTCGTGAGATAGACTGAGTTTACAAATCATACCCTGTCATGGTATATACTGTCGCTATTTATTTCACTGTCTTGTTATTGTTTCATCGCATGTCTTTTAGCCAGTGTGTTAACCTATGTATATTATGTATATGTATGTATATGTATATATATATATATATATATATTAAATATATATATATGTGCGTATGTATGTGTGTGCGTGTGCGTCTGCGTGTGTGTGAATGTTTCTTCTCCAATAATGGAGATAGAATACAATAAAAATAATAAAAATAGTAATAGACATCATAACCCGCATTCGTATTACGACTACGACTACGACAGTCAACAATATAATTAAAAACATATGATCAACAGAATGACTAACTAACGAATTATGTACATTCGTATAGGTCCAAATGGGTCCAGTGATTCAGTGTATACACTGCCTGCTCGGCGTTTCTCACACGCCCGACCGGGAAGCAACTCCGGCCTCTGGGAGCAACATCCAGTGGTCTAGAGCATCCTCGCGAGCCAGGGCTGTTTGCCATGCAAAACTAGCCCTGGCTGGTCCCCTACGGGAAGTGCGGAAGTTAGCTAAGTCAAACTAGTAATTGACTTCGCCAGTCGCGATTGCATCACCCGTGCGAACAACGTAAATACCCGCCCCAATTTGAAGACAAATAAACGACTTCTGGGAATCCCAATATATAAATGACCCGTTCGCCCATTAGCACGAGCAGCTGAGCAGTATTGTGTATTCGAATAATTGCTTCTACTTCCTAAACATTCCATGTAACACGAGCCACGGTTGATTAAAATTAGCTTTATTATGATCACCTGACCTGCCGAGATCCACTGATCTAGGGAGTCGCCAGTCGCGACTGCATCACCCGTGAGAATAACACAAATACCCGCCCCAATTTGAAGACGGATAAACGACTTCTGGGAATCCCAATATATAAATGACCCGTTCGCCCATTAGCACGAGCAGCTGAGCAGTATTGTGTATTCGAATAATTGCTTCTACTTCCTAAACACTGCATGTAACACGAGCCACAGTTGATTAAAATTAGCTATATTATGACCACCTGACCTGCCGAGATCCACTGATCTAGTGAGTGATTTCATAGGCTGAGCTTAAATTCAGAGTTTCGCAAAGCGATCAGCCAGGGGGTATGGCTGGCACTGATGTAATCAGCAGCAGCGAACCCTGGCGCGTGAGGATGGGTTAGAGACAGAGACCACCACTCTGTGAGTCCACGAAGGTTACACATTAACCCTCTGTGTGTGATCTTTTGCTTCCTTTGGCATAGACAGCAGAGAGAAGGGACTAACAGCTTTTAGTGTCTCTTCCGAAAGATACGACGTGAGGTGAACGAAATTGCCGAAAAGTTTCGAAACGGCGGCAGGTGGAACCAAACCATAGTCCCCTTGAACGACAGACAACAGTCCGGCGTTCGGGCTCAGCACACTGTCAGTTTTCCCATTGGCGACCATGTTAATGTTTTGTGTGATTATAAGAAAACGTGACCTATAAAGTTTCTTAAACTTCCCACCTGCTGTTATTATCATCTCATTGACATGCTGGTCGATTTTAGTCAAAATCTAATATCTCTAGCTCTTGCAAAATGCCTGTATGTATGACACCCGTCAATATTTACAAATGCATGTAGGCAGTAATCCGGCTAAAGTGTCAACTAGCCAAATTGCTGCCAGATACCCTTCCGCTTAGTAAAATCAGCTAAAAAGACATCATTTTACTGTCAACAGCTGCTACAATCACATCTAGAAATCTGACTACTCAAATGCACTTATGTCAGAACAAGTGAACATTGTAAAAAAATCATTTCTCAAAAATATAATGCACTTTTTTCGTCTGTAATCAAGCAGGAAGTCCAACAGTGTGCTGACCCCGTTCTACTGCGCGACCACAGCTCAATTAATAATGTCATAGTTTGCTATTATTAGCACCAAGATGATATACTATCGTGTCTGGTCGCCTATCAGCAGATAATCTGTCCTATTCATTTACAGTCCTTTGTGAAAATGAGAAAATCCTTATATATAATCTACACTGCTTCTTTACTAATGGGACTTTATGTCCTCTAGTCTTTCTATTTTTCTTAACTGAGAAAAAATATTTCTATCAATAGTCGCTCTCCTCTGTACTCTTTCTAGCATATATATGTCCTTCTTGAAGTATGGCCTCCATGCTTGTACACAATATTCTAAGTGAGGCCTAACTATTGTTTTGTACAACGGTATCATTAGTTCTTTTTCCTTATACGCTATATATATCGCCTAATTAATCCAAGGATTTGATTTCCCCTTGAATCTGCAATTCCGCACTGTTCTGAAACCTTCAAATCAGCACTAATGGCTAACCCTAAGTCCTTTTATTTTACTGTAGTACTTAGTATTATACCCCCGATTGTACAGTCTACATCTTCTTTCCCATGTCCTGTGTGAAGGCATTTATATTTCCAAAAATTGAACAACATTTGCCACTTTTCAGACCATTTTGATCAACCTGTCAAGATCATCTTATAAATGCTGTCTATCTTGATCATTTTTAATCTATCTAAACACTTTTGTATCATCCACAAATGTCAGCACCTTGCTTGTTATAGCATCGTTCAAATCGTTGATATATATATTTAGAATAATATAGGTCCCAGTACTGATCCCTGTGGTACGCCACTGGAAAGTGATTTCCAGTTTGAAGCCTCCCATCAACAAATACTCGTTGTCTTCTGTCAATCAGCCATTTTTTATCCAGTTAATTATACCATTTCCTATGACATGGGCCTTTAGTTTAAGCAGTAATCTTTGATGTGGCACTTTGTCAAAAAGCTTTTTGAAAATCTAAGTAGATGATATATACTGGTGATCCCTAGTCTACCCACTTAGTGATATCTTCCAAAAACATAACATATTTATTAAGCTTGACCTCGCTTTTAGAAACCCATGTTGAGATGGGTTTATCAAGTGATGCTTAACAAGAAAATCCACCATTTGATCTTTAATTCGTCTTTCTAATAATTTGCAAATCACCGATATTAAACTCACTGGTCTGTAGTTCACTGACTTGTTTCTGGAACCTTTTTTAAATAACGGTATAATGTTTGCTTCTTTCCTTTCTAAAGGAAACTCCCCCCCCCCCTCTTCTAATGACGAATTGAAAACTGTTGCAAGCGGTATTCTAATTTGTTCTACAATTTCTAATAGTGGTTTGGGCAGAATCCCATCCACTCCAGGTGATTTATTATCCTTCGTAGCCCTTATATTCTTAACTACCATTTCCGGGGTTACAATTAACTCTTCTAATGATTCTGCCCCCTTGAACTTAATTGGTACTGGCAGTGAACTAATATATTCTTCTTCTAAAATACTCATTCAGGTCTTCTGTATTAAGAATCCCTCTGATATTATATTTCCAGAACTATCTTCTAGAGGACCGACCTTATCCTGAAGTTTCTGTTTGCTTCGAACGTACGCTTAAAAATTCTTGCTGTCATGTTTTATATTACAGACTAATTGTTGTTCATAGCTTCTCTTTGCATTTCTAATTTGAGCTGTAGCTTGGTTTAGTGCTTCTTTATAAATGTTGTAGTCTTCATCATGTCCAGTACGTCTATATTACTTCCACGTAATTTGTTTGTACTTAATTTTTCTAATGGCTTCTTTCGATAAGTGTTTCTTTTTGGACCGTTTCCCTTCCCTTCGTTCTCAGTGTCAGAGTGGCAGGGAAGACTGACAGAGATGGGGGGAACGAAGGACAGTTACACATTCATTAGTCTAATGGAGGAGGGAACAAATGAGTTTCGACTGCGATTCAGTTTTCAGTGAGGGACTTGAAAGCGGCGGTCAGAAGGAAACATTTTATAGCATAGGAACAGGGGATGTTCGGGGTCTGAGGAGACCTCCCTTCCTTTTCTCTCTGCCCGTTGCGTGTACAGATCCTCTAGACTGATCTGCTTTTCTCCCACCACCTTGCCACTAACCTGACGGTTCGTGCCAGCGTGTTGCGATGTACAACACTCAGGCCACCGTATCACACAAGGAACCCAAATGTAATAGAGCTTTCGATGTAGCATATATAGAAGGTTTGACGAACATGTGTGTCATCACCGAAGACACCATAACTGCGCCTACTGCAATGGCGTTCAGCGCTTTCTTCGCCCGACGTTCGTACATGCTAAATGTATGCGGACGTCGAACAGCAAACAGACGTTTGATGGGCACACACACACACACACACACACACACACACACACACACACACACACACACACACACACACACACACACACACACACACACACACACACACACACACACACACACACACACACACACACACACACACACACACACACACACACACACACACACACACACACACACACTCACACACACACACACACACACACACACACACACACACACACACACACACACACCAAGAGATACATCGAAAAGGAGATCGCGATATATATGGTACATATGATCCCCTGTATAGTGAAGAAGTCAACCAAAACTCTGGTCAGGACGATATTCCACAAATGCAGACGGCGGAATCGGCGACAGCAAATAAATACAAACTTCTGTAAACAGAATAATTTAATGTCAGTACTCCATGCACGGCTGGCAGCAAATATATGAGACATCCCCTTAACGATCCGACACCACCACTGGCGTATTTAGAGGGGGGCGAGGGGCGGTTGACCCTCCAATGATGGCAGCTGCCCCCCCCCCCCCCCCCCCCAACAATCGCACGGCAGCTGTTGTGCGTTGGACAGGGCAGTACTCGCCCGTTTGTGCCACTTCGCAGTGTTAAAAAAACAAGGACAGGTAGCGTCATCTAGCGGCTAACATTTGGAATGTGGATGATGCGCCAGCTTCCTTGAAGATAACAAGTTTTGTTTGGAGACTCTTTATGCCTATTGTTGTCAACATCTACTTTTATGGTAAATGTCAAGCTGTGTTTTATATCTTATAAAACAATACTTTCAATTTATAATTGAATCATGATGAATTGTGCACCCTTAGTTACCTATATTAGTATTTAACTATAATGACCCGGTAGTCTGATACTAGGAAGATGGAGAACACCAGGGAGTGATGTCTGGTAGTTCACAGCAAGTGGTTGTTTGAATGGTATAGAAAGTTATGTTTTAATCATGTTTAGTCTTATTTAATCTTGTTTATGTTAATAATTATTATGATTATAATGACACTGTTCGTAGGCTCTATGTAGGGATTGTGCATGCAAATATATCAGGTTACATCCCGGATAGTTCAGCCAGTATGAAACTCCCCCACTCTCCTTCTTTTGATGTTATCAAGATTAATCTTTTGATGTTATCACCAGTTTTATCACCCTGGTAGTCGACGTGGGGAGGATGTTTACCCCACCCCCCAATACAAAATCCTGGATACGCCGCTGGACACCACACGATCACGTGAGAGGACCGTCGCATCGCCATTCTCAATCTAGGCAGATGTGCATTTCGTCGTAACGTTTGTCTCTGTTACTTTATCATTCTTCTTCTTCGGTTCTATTCGTGTGGTGTGCTATAACATTGTTATACGCCTGAAGCCGAGGCGATTGTTTACTGAGTTACTCTCTTTGACACTCTTTGACGAAGCGTCATCGCGCCGGTCTCTGTGTCCACGAATGACTGAACATCGTTCAATTTCCCCCAAGCGATTATTATTCCTCGGACATAGTTTTAACCATAAATTCTACTGTACTGCCATACAGACGGCCTTAGGAATGCGGGGCTGGTCCACTGTTGGTGGCTTTGGAAGTGCGGGGTCAATCTGGGGCCTGCTTAACTTTCGCATTAGCGGTCATTAGTAACAGTTCTTTAAACATTCTTTCATTCATTTGACTGTCTCCTTTTGCAAATTGGCAGAACAAAATTGAATTGCACTACCTGTGAACGTACTCAGCTGGCAAGAGACATTTTACAAGTTGCCCGGGATTCCATTAATCTATGTGGCGTCGCTAAGGTGGGACTCCGTTGCGCCTATAATCGGTTAGTTGCTGACGTCAACAGGAGATTACGTCGGTTGATAGCATTCTGTCCTCGGATACGTTTTGGAAGCTCAGGGACCCGTATTCACTGTTGATCGACTCATCTCAACACAAAGGGCAGACGCTTTTAGTTTCGCTCGATTCGTGGAGGGTGCTATTCTTTTGCCAGCTAAGCGAGTCACACAACGTCCCATTCTGCGTCCTTCTTGCTTGTCTACCTTTGCTGCCCTTCCTTCCTGTCACTCGGCACACTAATTCAGTACACCCCATCCCGCGGTCACCACCCCCCAATTTAATTCAATACGATCCCGCTACTAACCTCGCCGCCCAGAGCCTGTGCGCCGTCCGAGCGACAGGAAAGCAGCCTGGCCTGGGTTAATTGGCCGTGGATCGCTTAATCACCTCCCTCGCGTGACCCGCTGTATTTAGGGATGCCCTCAATTTTTTTTCGTGCATCCCGTGTGACACAACACAGTTTTTGACATTCATCCCTGGTCACTCATGTTCCAGGTTACAGTTTATCAGTCGGCATCTCACTGCTCGTGCCAGGTTTGTACCTGTCAACAGTGTGAATTACATTCGGCCCTGGTCACTCATGTGCCAGGTTACACTTATCAGTCGGCTTCTCACTGCTCATGCCAAGTTACCAGTGCGAATAACATCCGGCTTTGGTTATTGAAAATCTGGCCGGTTCTTCAGCTGCCAGGTTATATAGTTATATTTATGTTGCCAGGTTTACACTGCTATTTGTTGGCTCCTCACTGCCCGGTGACAGTATCACCTAGAGCTCAATTGGTGGCTACATATCTCCCCAATTACGCCGCAACATTCATGCGTTAATTTGTCCCACCTACTGCTGAATGATGGGTCAGCCGACCAGTAGAAAACACCAGGTGTTGCAGGTGATACCTGGCCAACGCGAACCCCATTTGTCTACATATGCAGTAAGGAGCTGCCATACTACCTGTCTGGCTACGACACGGAGGCAGCAGCTTTCCTGATAGACGGTTTCATGCGTTTTTTCCTTGCATTACGATGGGCCCAAATATTTGCGTCTTACTAAAATCACAAATCTACACTACTGTCCGCTGATATTGTATCCGATGAGTCGATTCAATGGTTAAGAGACGCAAAGTAAGTTTGCGTGAATTACAATCACTTGCTTGGACTATTCGGGTTCTGTTGCTCCGTCGTACCAGGTGGATGCGCATTTTAAGGAGGTTAACGAGTCGCACCATTGAAGTACATCGACCACATCACTGTGAGACACTCAATCACGAAGAACTTGCTGACTTACACCCATGACTTAAAGCGTCAATTGGTTCAAGCCTCATGGTAGAAGCCAAGCCCAGACTTTAATCCGCAATTGTACAACTGCACAGGGCCAGGCCCTATATGCTATTATGCCTGTCTAAATTGTGATACATTAATACATGCATAATTATAACGAAAGAAATTATCTAACGTACTGAATACAAGACACAAGTAGAACAATGTTATAGTAGAACATAACGTGATGACATATAAACCGAATATTGTTAATGTCAAACTTAAATGTTCAATGCTTAATAGGTAACAACTACGATGTTCAGAAACTGAACTGTTAACTGGAGTTCAGGAAATGTCAGTTTCGTTGGATTCTCGTCGACCAATTGATCGTTCCATTCTAACTCATCTTGTCCTCGCTACAAAGGCAGTCATAAAGGATTCTTATATGCAGCGAGCTGTGGCGGCCATGTTCTTCCTGCATTCCATGGTTTCCTCCGTATAGGCGAAATTACAGTTCCCCCAGGTGTATCAACAGACATGTCGACTCTATTTCTGGACATAAGGATAACATTAACTCAACGCCTCTTATCCTGAACATCAAATCTCAATCTGACATTTGCCCAGTGCAACACACGTGCCGCTTCTTACGCTCTCGTGACTCCACACATGGTCCATCATTTGTATTTGCTGATCACAGTCCTTGCCTAGGTCATATGTCTCCAAACAACTCTCAGACTGTTTGGTGCACGCAGGGTACAACCCTGCATTTTACAAATGTCACTCGTTCCGCATTGGGGCTGCGACTACAGCTTCTATAGCGCCTATATCCCCAGGAATCTGAGCTCAGAGAATCATTGTGCAAAATCGTTAACAGGGACAAGCAAGAGTCGTCGTTATAGCAAGGGACCGCCGAAGGTTAGGGGGAATGCAATTTCAACTAAATGAATCTTAATTTTTTTATGAAATGTATTTATGGTCTCAGATGATTTTAAAGCGATAGGGAGTTGATTCCAGATTGTGGGTGCAGCTACAGAAAAAGCACGTTTGCCGATATTAAGCTTGGTTTTCGGAACAAAAACTCATTGTGAAACAGATGATCTGAGATTCCTGGGGATATCGGAAAAACGAAGGAGACTAAACAAATGGGATGGGTGATGCGTAGAAAGGGTACGATATCTGATAGTGGCTAATTTGAGGTGCTTTTAATACTACACGTGCTAAACAATTATGTACACGTTGGAGTTTAGCTAAGTCCTTTTTAGCAATATCGTTTAGGAGTGAGTTGCAGTAGTCAAGGCGACTGCTAATTAAAGATACTTATATTGTTTTAGAAGTAAATAAAGAAAAATGACGCCGAATTCGGCGGAAATCACGTATATGGTAGAAACAAGATTTACATACTTGAGAAATGTTCTGGTTAAAGTTGAAATCACTGTCAAAGATAACACCCAGATTACGAACAGTATCTGATGGTGATGTATCATTACCAAGCAATTTAACTGGAAAGTAGTTAACAACCTTGTTTCGTTGTTGTTTTGAGCCAATAATAATTAAATCAGTTTTATCTGGATTTAGCTTCAATTTACTTGCTTTCATCCACAACAACATGTCAGTGAGACAGTCATTTAAAGTTGATAGAGATGCATGTGTATCAGTTGGTGAAAATGATATATACACCTGTGTGTCGTCAGCATATAAGTGATGATTTATATTATGATTAGTTATGACTGGCCTAAGGGATGTAGTGTATAAGCTAAACAGAACAGGGCCAAGGACAGAACCTTGTGGGACTCCAAATGGATGATGTTCTGGGCAAGACAGTGGACCAGATATGTTAATGCTTTGGTATCGCTCTGGAAAATGTGAACTAAACCACTGAAGAGCCGTGCCAGATACACCAAAATGTCTATTAAGGCGATGTAAAAGATTGTCGTGATCTATTTTATCAAAAGCAGCTGATATATCTAGTAACCTGAAAGCAGTCAATCTGTTATTATCCATATTACATACAATGTCATTGTGTATTTTAAGAAGAGCCGTCTCAATTGAATGAAATCGCTTATATGCAGATTGTAGATCATTTGATAAATGCTGTGAATAAATGTGTTCATGGAGTAGAATTGCAACAACCTTCTCCAATACTTTCGACAGAAAACTAAGATTTGAGATAAGACGATAATTGTTAAGGTCATTTTTGCACAGACTTTGTTTTTTAATAAGAAGATTGACAAGAGCTCGCTTTAATTCGTGTGGAACAACATCATCCTGCATTGACATATTTATAATATTTGTAATAGGATAAACCAGTTGATCAATGCAACTCTACAGTATAGTTTGGGATGTTATGGCTTTATAGGGACTGTTTGGTCCAGATTCTTCCAAAAGCACTAAATTTGGCCCAGATGTCGCCATACGATAGTTTTCGATTTTTGACGGGCGCCAAGACGGCCCCCCGGGGCCACCATATTAGCGAAATCCAATATGGCCGCCATAGAGGTCAATCGTAGTTTAAAAAACAAAAAGGGCTAGACTCATGAATAATACCACTTTTTAGGGGTTTTAGGGTCGGGGAATCCGATTGTGATCTTATTTCGACTATTTGAGGTCAAGGTGACCCCTCAAGGTGACCCAAAAAGTCATTGTGGATCAGCAATTTTTATTGGAGGTACAGTAATCGTCATAATTATATTTGAAACCATTATTTAGCTGTTGGGTGTCTAATTTTCACAACACATGCTATTTAGTGGTGTAACTTATGTCATTTGAAAGCTTATTGATACTAACCAGTTTTCTATTTCCTATTTTTCAGGTGACGTGTGAAAATTTATGTATGAAAATCGTCGCCACCAGTCCTAAATGCTAAATCCCCAATGCTAACAGAGCTGAATCATAGAGCTGGGGCACTCCGGTCCGCACCATTTTGTAAATTGACGGCGCCTTCACACGGATGGAATCAATTTGTTTTACTAACAAGTATTTCCTATGGTATACTAACCAGTTTTCTTAAAACGATAGTTACAAACATGTGTACAAAACTTTACTCTTGTGACATTTGTAAGATTGTTCATCCCGTAGTTTTACGTAGAAGAATGACGCTAAATCAACCCAATTGTATCGTAATACACGGTACCGAGTCAGATACCCAGTGTAGACGGACACCTATTTTGTGGACTGTAACCAGTTTTCCATTTCCTACTTTTCATGTCACATGCGGTTAATTAATGTTTCTGGTATCGGTGTCCAATGACATAACTCAATGTAAGTAGATCATTCTAAATTGAGTTGAGTTTTACAAGTGTTTATTGTGCATAACGGCAAACAGCTGTAACAATTGCTTTTTCAGCTAGAAAGTTCAGCCTCATGGCCAAGGACCAAACCCATGTACAGTCCGGCTGGACTCCATGAAACCACAGAGGCCCTTACACTGTTCATGCTGGCCGGACCTGACTGCGCGCGGATGGTTGAGGAGTTCGAGGCCGTCCACGACCCACCATCGTCATCCACCGCTCATCTCGAGGAAGGACACGGCTTGCAAGTCAAGTTTCGAAAGGATGTACTATCGTTCGTCGAGGTTGTAGAGCAGTTGGGCAACTCTCTCCTTGCTACAAGACAGGAGCATGTTGTACACGATACACTGAATGTCATGGAACATGCAGTCGCTATCTCTTTATCTCAAATCCGTGAAGCTGGCCAAGCCCTTCACGTAGCATACATCACGGAAAGGCTGGAAAAGGCCTCAGTACCACTATCTGATACCATCACGTGGAACAACATGCTAACCTTCGACAACCGACCTGACCCCAAAAAAGGCAGGAAGGACAGTGTTGTACAGAGGCTGAACATGACCTTAGTCCCGCAACCTTTCTCCTGATTCCAGTCGCGCCCCGATGCCGACAGGACGAACATCGTTCGGTTCGAAAATCAGAGAGAGCCACCGAGCCTGGCGGATCGAGGATCGATGCGATCTGGGACGAGGTCCGATATTCTTCAATGCCTCAATGCACCCACTGGCTGCACAACTGCTGCCAAACAAGCCACGGTCGTGGTGTTGGATATGGCGGCAGTGATCCACATGGTGCGCCCCATAACAGCAAAGACATTCAACGAGTACGTGCCGCTCCACATTGTACCATTTCTGGAAGCCCAAATGAAGAGTGGTACCCAACGCATCGACGCCGTATGGGATAATTACCCCGAGGAAAATAACCTCAAAGCTCTCACGCAGCAACGACGCGGGAATGGCCCACGGAAAAGAGTCGGCGATGGCAGCACTCCAATCCCGAAGCGTGAATGGAACAGCTGCTTCCTACAAAATGAGGAGAACAAAAAGGAGCTGTTCTCATTCATCAGCATACAGGTCTCCAATACTGACATGGGCGGAAAGCTCCGCCTGAGTACCCATTTCGAGACCGTGCTCTCCAACAGGCGTTGTGACCTCGCAACATTTCATCCGTGCAACCATTCCGAGGCGGACACCGGGAACCTTCTGCATCTGGCACATTCTGCAGAGCAGGGTCATACAACAGCCTCGCACGGTGGACAGCGATGTCGTGGTTTTGGCAGTCCGGTTTTTCGAGACCCTCGGCCTATCGGAGCTTTGGGTGTGCTTCGGTAGCGGAAACAAGTACCGTGAAATTCCAGTCCATACCATCTATTCCGATCTCGGTCCGTCAAACTCCTTGGCACTACCCCTCTTCCACAGAGTGCGACACGACTTCACAGTTTCTTGGATGTGGCAAGAAGACCGCCTGAGTAGTAAAGGAGACCGCGCTGGCCCCCGACTCGTGCCAAGATCAAAGGAGATCAAAGGCACCGCGGGTCACAAAGATCAACAAAGGTCAAGCAAGTTGACCCGGCACGATTGAAAAATCTACTTATAAAAAATGAAATATCTTAAGTGGGTTTGACAGCTTACTTATAAAAAACGTATGATTGATGAGTGTGGCAGGATGATTGATGAGTGTGGCGAGACAGTACGTAGCCGAGACAGACAGTACGTAGCGCCCTCTGGTGTAGCGAGATAGTACCATTTCACTACCCCCTAGCGCCTCCTGGTGTCTTGTACTAGAAGGATATTCGTCTAGAAGGTTCGGAGATGGTTATGCTAGTACGAAAGAAGGTTATATAGCGGTTATTTACCCTAGCGGTGGTATATTTGCGCCCCTGGTGTAGCGAGATAGTACCATTTCACTACCCCCTAGAGCCTCCTGGTGTCTTGTACTAGAAGGATATTCGTCTAGAAGGTTCGGAGATGGTTATACTAGTACGAAAGAAGGTTATATAGCGGTTATTTACCCTAGCGGTGGTATATTTCACCGAACTTATATAACGATATTAGTAGCGCCCTCTAGGTAACGGTTCTAGCACTTTGTATATTATAACAAGACCTTTGAACGAATCCCTTAGCTAGCGGCTATGCTATTCTTTCGCGCCATTCTTTTTTACAAACCTTCACCCGGTATGACGCTTGTTGTTGTTGTTGACACCAAGCGTAATCGGTAACAGGCGTCCAAAGTCCATTGAACGATGCTGGCTGACTGAGCTGCTTTGGAGAATAATGCTACTGTATTATTCATACCGTAACTGCGTCCAAAGTCCATTGAACGATGCTGGCTGACTGGGCTGCATTGGAGAATAATGCTACTGTATTATTCATACCGTAACCTAGTAGGTAGATGTAAGCTTGTCTTTATAGAGGGTTCAGAACAACTAGTTGGAATATAGAGTTCAAACGGATAATAACGGTGTGAACATAAAGACAACGAGGAGTGCGGTGAGCAATATTATTATTATATTCTACTATCCCCAGCGTACGCCGTAAGCACTGGGTGGTCCACCACCACTACCAGTACTGTTATAGGGAGGTCGAGGGGGGTCCGGATCAGGTCCGAAGCCGGCGCGAACCTCCACCAGCGAGGCACGATCGTCGGGGCGCTCCACCAGCGAGGCGTCGGGGCGCTCCACCAGCGAGGCACCGGGGCGTCGTACACCAGTCACAACGCACGTGCGAGCGGCCGGTACCGCGGGGCGTTGATATAACGGCGGCGGCGGTAGTTGCGTGTCCGGGTCGACGGCCGCCTCTGGCGGTGACATAGGAGGTGCCTCCTGTCGTAGCGGCGCGCCCCTAGGCAACCCCGATCCCCAGCGGCCGGTCGTAGGAGGTGCCTCCTGTCGTAGCGGCGCGCCTTTAGGCAACCCCGATCCCCAGCGGCTAACGGTGGTCGATTGAGTCCGCCTAGCGCAGTACCCATCGTCAAACCACCGAGGCGCCTCATCAGGGTTATTCTTCCGGTCCCTGTGCAGTGGAAACGGCATAGCGCGTTTGGCCTGTAAGAAAACAATAATAAACTATAATATTACAGTGATTAAAAAAGGTCTACAGTTTAAATTGGTGGTGATATTATAGCGCATTTGTCCTGTAAGAAAACAAAGTCTTAAATAATAATAATAATAATAATTAAATATACTACAGTGATTAAAAAAAGGGTCTACAGTTTAAATAATAAAATAGACCCACGGTATCGAAGGAACTGTAGTTTTGTAAATATCGCTTAAATATTAAAAAGAAAGCGTGAATGTTAAAAAGGTATATGGGTAGTTACGTACCGTCCGTGAATATGCCATGGTTTAGACTAGTCGAAAAGACCGTGTAGTTCCATAAACGCCTTGTAACGGAATGTTGTTTACTGTAGAACTTCTAGAAGGTTCTATAACACCACCTGACACGCGGCACGTAGGCCTCGTCACGTAGGCCGGGTTGCGTAATGTTAAACATTTTAATAAAAGCTTAAAAGCATAAAATAAACGATCTATAAGGAGCTGTAAGGACTAGAGAATCTTATGGTAAACATATATTTAAAAATAAGACTCTATAAAAGCAATACGCCGTTTGTGCACTTCATAACCGAGCGCTTTTTTCTAGTTTCAATAACCTTGGCAGACTCGGCTGTTGTGTGGTATACGTGTTTACGCGCACGCGCGCTATTCACCGTCCGCTTATAAGTAGTTAGGCTAAGAGCGTCTATGTATTCACTCGGTTTTGACTGTTTTAACGTTTACGAACTTCCTCAGCCGCAGCAGTCATGTCGACGACGGGTTCACCACCACCTATCAAACGAACGAAGAAGGCGAAGGCGAAGGGGAAGGCGGCCACCGCAGCAGATCAGACGTCGCCCGTCGGCATCAACGCATCCGGAGCCCAATCGACACCACCCGCCGTCGCCGGCAGCAGCAGCCGGGGCGCGCCCGTAGCCCGACCGTCGACCATCGTTGCCGGTATCTGCGCGCCCGTAGCAGTGGCGACGTCGCCGCCGCCGAGCTCCGAGCCTAGCAGTGCGTCGTCGCCACCCCCGCTACTCGTCCTTCCACCTTCGGTGAGTGTAAGCGAGCTTCTACAGGCGGACGACGGTCTCTACTCGATAGCGCCCAACGTAAAGGTGGCCGCTATCTCATGGAGAACCCGGTGCACGTACGAGGGGTGTACCCAATGCCGTCGTAAGGTGTTTAGATCGTCGAACAGCGCTCAGGTATGCGCCTCCCACGGGGTACAGCGCGAGGTGAGACATTATTTCGCGGTTCGGATGATGGTGAGGGAAGATGCGGAGGGGTCGGCCGAGCTATGGATCAGCCTATTCGACGACGCGATGACCGACCTCGTCCCCTACAAGGCCGACTATCTCGCCTCGATGAACCCCGACACACTGCGCGACACCGTCCTACAGATCGTCGGCACGGTCATCGAGGAGCTCGTCGTACGAAAGACAACGTGGGGGTCGGCGGCCCCGCCGTCGTACACCGTTCGGAGTGTGGCGTCTAAGAAAAGCGACGATGATGACGACGACGACGACGATGAGTATATTATCTGCTAACGATTCGTTTTTGTGTACTGTAGGCCGTCGAAGAGGCACGGGCGCGGGCCCTCGACTCTATAATCATCGATGCTTTGAGCGCCCTACCCACCGCCGCCGCCGATCTGCTACCGTCGGACACGCCGATGATATCCCTCGCCCTGCTCGAGGCCGCCACCACACCGTGGACACCCTTGGTCGAGCCTACCTATCAACCACCGCTGCTAGTCGCTTGCGACTCACCGCCGTCGTATTCGAGCTCGACAGCATCGCCACCGCCTCGGTCAACCGATACCATTCGAACAGGGGAAACTCGTGGCGAACCGCCGCCGCCTACGTATACGAGCCTATACCCGCTCCCGATCGACAGACCGGCGGATGATGAGGCGGCATCGACCGTGCTAATATCATCGGGAGACTCGAACGCGCAACAGGGATCGTCCGGCTCGGCGTCACCGTTTCTCGAGTTGCCGTCGTCCAGGCCGCCCCGAGCGTGCTTCGCGCCACCTCAGGATGCGGATTTGATGAGGGAGCTGATGAGAAATTTCGCCGAGGTGATCGGGGAAAGCATACTCGATCGTGCACGCCGTTACTGCGGTGAATGCGAGTCCAACGAAGGGTGCCCCTTTGTACATGTACAAGGGTACAGAGCCGGGCGCCCTAGCCGCCACTATCGGCGACTGTTCACGGATGTGTTCAGTATATGCACTCGCTTCTTCCAATCCGTATTGACCGACTACTCGGATCGATCGTTAATACCGTGCTTGACGCGTATGATCCTGAACGTTCACGACCGATACGAGCTTCACGCGGATCGTCAAGCCGAAGTTCGTCTCGTACACCGGGTAACCGCGTGGTTCCTTGAGACCGACTGGCTCCACAGCAGCTCCGATTACGTGAGACTGGAGTCGGCGGTAACGGCCTACCTACTGGGAAGAGCTGGTTTCTGAACAGTGCTTAAAAAATGAACTTTAATGGCGAGAATTGCTTAATACAACCTTAGATCAAGAACTTTATTTTATATAACCGAAAAAGAAGAATAAAGCACACTTGTGCTGAATATCGCTTAATAACACACGTTTGTGGAGAACGTTTTAATAGAAAATATGCCTGCTTATTCGAATATGCGGTGCTTAATAAAGCACGTTTTGCTTGTTGTACGACGCTTAATAAAACGTTGAAACGTATAAACACTCTTGTTGTTTACTATTACGAAAATCACCACTCCCGTCCTATACTTACACTCGCCTGTGATAAAGGCTGCAACACAACACACACACATAGTAGAAGGCGGCCCTTTATTTTTAGCTCCACCGTTTCGCCTCACCGTAACTAGGGCAAAGATCGCCGTAGGGTCAACCCCGGTAATCAATAGTAGTAGTAGTCCTAGCGACGGCGGCGGCGGCGGCGGTAACAGTCATCATCACCACCACCACCCCACCCACCCGTATATAGAGGCGTGTAGAGCTTCTTTTCAACTAATAACGTGTTTGTTATTGTTCGCTCCGGCTGCAACAAACATGCCTACTCGTTGTCCCGTATGCAATCGAGACGTCGTTAGTTTGGTGGGACATACGTGTAGTAGTAAACCACGGGAGTACCGATGTCCGAATTGTGATCAGACGTATAACGGGCGTAGGGTCCTAGTAAGACATTTAAAGAATTGCGTTAACGGAAATCGAGATGACGATATCGCCTGCCCGAAATGCGGTAAATATTTTCTTCATCGACATTCTCTGTTGAATCATATGAGAGTTTCGAAAACCTGCGGTACGAAAAAAAAGGTAGTACCACCACCACCACCACCACCACCACCGCCACCACCACCGCCACAACCCGATGATGATGATGACGCGGACGATGAGGGGTGGTCGGCCGGTCTACGGCGTACAGTGCAAGAGCACTGGTCGAGTATACGAACGTCGATATTCCGGGGCCCTCTTCAGTCGAGATACAATCACCAGCTGACTCATTGCGTGGACACGTCCGTTCTCGAACCGCGACTAAGACAAATGTTTGAGGAACAAACTCGAGCGTTCAAGATCAATTTAAGTTTCGGGTTTGTGTTAAGACACAAAGAGACGGGTCGTTTCCGGTATTATCATACATCCTGTAATTGTTGCGGACGCTTCCTCGAAGCCCCGATGCTAGTTACCGACGCCGCCTCGTTCGACCGCTTCCTCGAGACCGTCCGACAACCCGACGTTCTGCAATACGCGATAATGCAACGGCCTGACTCGGGGTGGGTCGTCGAATTGGTAACAAATGTTACCTATTTCCTCAATGCCATCATCCACCACCCGATCGGGTGTCTGAACGCTCAACTACCCGCCTACCTGTACGCGAACAGATCGATCATCGCGCTCGCGAAAGACCGTCGAGGTAAGCCGTACACCGATAATTTATGCCTCTTCCGGTGCCTGGCCCTACACCGAAGAAGACTACTGTCCGCCCCGACCGCCATGGTAAACACCATCCGTTTGACGACCCCCGCCTTACGGCTCTACGCCGACTACAACGACGGGGTGGTGAGTCCCTACACCTTCGCCGGCGTGCCGCTGAACGAGCTCGACCGGGTGGAGACGTGCTTCGAAACCAACGTCGTCGTGTATCGACTGATAGATCCGACGACGACCGACGGCGGATCGACAGCCGAATTGGTCCGTCGTTCCCTCTACCGATACCCCACTACCATGAACGTCAATCTATACGACACTCACTACTCGTATATACCCAACGTCTCGCGGTATACGCGATCGTACCTGTGCAGTAAGTGCGGTGACTCGTTGTGGCGAAAGCCCTCTACGCTACGGCGGCACGAAGCGACGTGTGAGGGTGGCGTTCGCCACGTCTTTCCCGGCGGTGTCTACCGCCCGACACCGTCCGTGTTTCAGCAGCTGGACGACGAGGGCATCTGCGTACCCGACCACCTCCGCTACTACCCGTACAGAGCGACATTTGATTTTGAGTGCTACTTCGACGATAGCGACCTGCCGGCGGATAGCCCTAAGTGCCGGTGGGTAGCCCGGCACGAGCTGCTCAGCGTGAGTATCGCCTCGAACGTCCCCGGTCACGAGGCGGCGCAATGCTTCGTTACGACCGGCGATTCGAACGATCTCGCGCGGCGCCTGATCGTCGCCCTAGAGGCCGTGAGCGAAGCGGCGTGCGCGGCTCTGCGACCGTCGTACGACCGAGTCTTCGAAGCGATCGAGACGCTCGACGCCGAATGGCGAGTCGCCGCCGGCGACACCGACAACAAGACCCCGTACACCGCACTCGCCACACGCCTGTGGACGCATCTACGCCAACTCCCCGTCCTCGGCTTCAACTCGGGCAAGTACGATTTGAACGTAGTCAAAAAGTATCTCACGCCCCTCTTCCTGATCGTCGGTCAGCCTACCTCGACGGCGTTCGCGATTAAACGGCAGAACAATTTCATGTGCCTGTCGACGGAGACGCTCAAGTTCCTGGACATCACTAACTACCTGGCCCCGGGATTCAGCTACGATAAGTTTCTGAAGGCTTACGGCTGCAGCGTAACGAAGGGCTACTTCCCCTACGAGTACGTCGACGCGTTGGGGAAACTAGACGACGACAAACTACCGCCGCGCGAGGCGTTCTACAGCCACCTGAAATGCGAAGGGATCTCCGCCGAGGCGTACGAGGGTTGCGCGGCGGTATGGCGCGCCGAAGGGATGACCACGCTAAGGGACTTCCTCGTGTGGTACAATAACCGAGATGTGGTCCCGTTTTTGGAGGCCGTCGACAAGCAGTTCACCTTCTACCAGCAGCACCGCATCGATATGTTTAAGGACGGCATCAGCGTCCCGGGTCTAACGCTCCTCTACCTGTTCAACGATCTCCCGTTGTCGATTCACTTCACACTCTTCAACGAATCGAACAAGGACCTGCACCGGCTCATACAGACGCAGATCGTCGGCGGTCCCTCGATCATCTTCGCGCGCTATCACGAGGCCGACGTAACCGTTCTACACGGCGGCCACCCGTGTCGCTCGATCGTGGGATTTGACGCGAACGGGCTCTACCTATGGGCGATCACCCAAGATATGCCGACGGGGTGGTATACGCGCCGGCGGGCGGAGACCGGCTTTCGGCCGCAACGTGTACACCGCTACGGCCGTATGGCCGTGCAGTGGCTAACGTGGGAGGCCGAAAGGACGGGGGTGCGCATAGGACACATGCTCAACGGGCGCGAACACCGCGTCGGCAAGTACCGGGTCGACGGCTGGTGTCGCGAGACGCGAACGGCGTACCAGTTCCAGGGGTGTTTCTTTCACGGCTGCCCGTGTACGGGGCGCGAAATGAACGACGTTAACGGGCGGTCGATGACTCGCCTCTACGCCGAGACGAACGCCGTCACCACCTACCTTCGCCGGTTCGTCACCGTCGTCGAGATGTGGGAGTGCCAATGGCGCGAACTGCGACCGCCGGCGCCGCCCGAGGAGAGTCGCTGGACGGCCCCCGGCGCCGCCGTTACGACGTCGACGATCCTGAAGGGCGTACGCGACGGTACCCTCTTCGGGCTGGTAGAGTGCGACATCGCCGTCCCGGACGCGCTGCGCGATGTCTTCGCCAAGATGCAACCGGTGTTCAAGAACGCCAACATCGACCGCGACGATCTCAGCCCGTTCATGCGTCGCTACGCCGAAGCTCACGACCTCCTGAAGCGACCTCAACGGACGCTCGTGGGTAGCTTTTTCGGCAACAAGATTCTACTCGCGACGCCCCTACTACGGTGGTATCTGGAGCACGGCCTCGTCGTCGACCGCGTGTACCAGATCGTCGAGTACGTCCCGGTCGCCTGCTTCCGCCGCTTCGGCGACACGGTCTCGGCGGCGCGACGCGAGGGCGACACCGACCCCGACAAAACCATCATCGCCGACACCTTTAAGCTAATGGGCAACAGCTCTTACGGGAAGACTATCACGCGCGTCGATCTCCACAGGGACACAAAATACTGCACGACGACCGGCGCCTCGACGCTCGTCAACGACCGCCGCTTCCGACAGCTCGACGTCGTCGTACCCGGCAGCGTCTACGAGGTGGCGCTGAACAAGCGAATCGTCCGCTACAAACTACCAAACCAGATAGGCTACTTCGTCTATCAGTACGCGAAGCTACGGATGCTCGAGTTTTACTACGATTTTATCGCCTTCTACATCCCGAGACCCCTCTTCCAGTACTGCGCCATGGATACGGACTCGGCGTACATAGCCCTCGCGGGCCGGAACGTCGACGACCTGGTGGAGGAGCCTAAACGCGAGCATTACTTTCGCCATCGCGGCGACTGGTTCCCGGCCGAATGCTGCGACGTTCACGCGGACGCGTACGCGCAGTGCCGACTCGCCGGGCGAGCGTGGGACTCGCCGGGCGAGCGTGGGACACGCCGCCGCCCTGTTGCGCTCGACGACGCCTGTACGACAGGCGAACGCCGGGGCTCTTCAAGGAGGAGTGGTCCGGGCGCGGAATCGTCGCGCTCTGTAGTAAAACATACTACTGTTTCGGTCGGGACGGCGACAAGTACAGCACTAAGGGGTTGAATAAGCGTCAGAACGACATCGACAAGGACGTCTTCCTCGCCGTGCTGCGCGATCGACGGAGCCGCGGCGGCACGAACCGCGGCTTCCAGGTGCGCGAATCGTCCGTGCTGACGTACATTCAGGAGCGCGCGGCGTTGAGCTATTTCTACGCTAAGCGTCGCGTCCTCGACGACGGCATCACCACGGCGCCCATTCTCGTGTAGTAGTAGGCGAGGCGGGGAACTACCCCTCTAAGGGGCGCCTCTAAGGCGAGGACAGGGCCTAAAGGACTACCTACCCCTCTAAGGGGTAGGCGGCGGCCCCTCCCCTCTAGGGGTAGGGTAGGTAGGTAGGGTCCTGGTACGAAATAAAACAAATGCAACACCTACAATACGTTTCATCGTCTTTTATTCGTAGTAGTAGCGGTAACAAGCTTGAAAGCGATACTAGTAGTTAATAAGAGTCTAATGCGGCTTTAGCCAGTCGAATACGAGACAGTCGTTAGTCACCCGATCGGCGCCGAACAGGTACTGGAACCCCTTTAGCGGTAGACCGCGGCATCGTAAGAGTAGGTAGGCGACGCAATATTGTCCGCATACGTTAGAGACCACGCTCTGCAGTCGCTTGTCGTTGTACGTCCAGCGCGCGTCGCAGTTGCGGCGCAGGAAGGCGCGGAAGTCGTCGTGCTGCGGCGGCAGACCGTACGAGTCGAAGTAGTCGCCTCGCCCGTCGACGTCCACGTAGACGACCACCCAATGTTCGCCCGGTTCGCCGCCGTCGTCGGTGTTGCACACGAAAGCCGCCGGTAGATCGGTGAGCCGTCGTTTCGGTAGCGCGTCTTTGGCCACGACGCCGACGACCACGCGTCTAGTGAACGGGTCGAGGCGTAGGCGACGTAGCAGCTGAAAAGTGTCCATGTTAGCGATCGTACAGGACGTTCCGGCTTTTGTCGATCTCGAGCACCGCCTCGAACTCGCCGTACACGACGACGTTCACCGTGCGCGGGAGAGCCGCTGCGAAGTGGACCTCGAAACGAAGGGCCCCCTTACGCACGACGTTGAAATGCGGGCCATCGCAGCAGTCGGGCGATAGGTCGAAGCCGAAGATGGCGTAGCCGTTACCGTAGTCGTGGCGCGTCACATCGAACCCCTCGTCCTCGTACGCTTTCCCCGTCGCCGCGAAGAGGTTCGCGTAGCTGCGGATGTAATGACCGTTCGGGAAGTCCGGCTGCAACGGCTTGCTCGGCACCTGACGTCCGTCGACGTAGAGAGCGAGAAAGTTTATGTCGTAGTGCTTCGCGTTGTACGGGTTTTTAGTGTAGTCCCCGTTATAGGCGTCGTTGTCGACGAACATCAGGAACACGCGTCGCGGGATCGTGCCCAGGTAGACGTTCTCGTGCGTATGCGACATCGTCCTCTGCGCTATCGAGAACGACTTGCAGTCGACCCGCCGTAGCGGGTACTTGGCCGTGCCGATCATCAACGCCTTGATGTGTCCGAGCTGGACGTCCGGGTTCACTTTAGCTTTTCGCACTTGTAGGTAGGTCTCCAGTATGACGGCTTTCCAGTCCCCCGCCACTCCCATAAGCGTGAAGGCGTCCTTCGCGCGCACCACTCGAAGCTTTATGTCGACGCCGCTCAGCAGGTACCGGTCTTGCATGAACACGTTGACGTGCAGGCGGCCCATCAGCTCCACCTCGTGACCGTCCCGCGTATGGTGACGCCGCGAGGTGTACCCGCCGTTAGCCCCCGCGGTCGCATCCATGAAGCCGGCCGTATCCTTGAACCACAGACCGCTCGTGAGCTGCGTCTTTTTCGCATCGCTCCCGTAACTCAGCAGGGTTTCGAGGTAGGCCCGGTACGGATACGTATTGGTCGACGGCGTCACGAACGTGCCGTTCAGCGCCACGTCGATTTGACTGAACAGGGAATGCAGGAAATTGTTGGACGGCGCCACGTTAGCGTCGTGCGCGATATCGGCACCGTCCCCTTGGGTTATTTTCACGCGCACGTACAGTCTAACGCTCGACAGGTCCGTATACTCGTCGCCCGAGCCCGGGATGAGGAACTCGATGGGGCCGCCGGCGTCGAGCGTCGTCAGCGGCTGGTGATCGATCCACTGCCCGCTCTCGACGCTCGTCTGCGTTAGCGGCGGCGTGAATAGGTCCAGTTCGCTCTTCAAACCCTCGCACGACTGCGGATGCACGAACGCCATTCTAGCTGCTGCTGCTGTCGACGTCTGTCCCGTTCGCCGCCGTTCGCTCCGACTGCACGCCGCCGCTTCGACCGGTGGCTTTATCCGTCCTAGCTACTGAATATATCGTGCGGTTCTTTTTGACGGCGACGGCGTTGTTGTTTCTTCTTACGCGGGGTCGCCGTTACCGCTTTACCCGGTGGTCGGCGTCGCTTTTTCGGCGGCGGTGCGTTCAACAGCCCGTCGAGAAGGTCGGCGCCGGCCTCCTTCGCGCGTCGTTTCATCGACTGTTTCAGGTTCCCGCCGGCGACGACGTCCCGCGACACGCGCACGCCTGTCTTGAGCGCACGTTTCCCCAACGCCATGGCGCCTCTCTTGATAAGCGGCATGGCGCTTCGAAACAGGCTCCCGAACAGATTACCCAAGCCGTGTCCCCGCTGCCCCTGGCCGCCGACGAAGAACGGTAGCTGACCACCGACCTGTCGAACGTAGTAGTCCTCGTACACGTTGGTGCGACCGGCGGTTCTTGTCATTTTCCTCCTCCGCCGTTTCAAAACAGTTTAGATTTACAGCGTCTGATGTGAAGCGTCGCCACGAGTTTCCCCTGCTCGAATGGTATGGGTTGACCGATGTCGTCTCTTATATCTATCTCGACCGAGTCGAATTCTCGCCGCAGGAGCGGTACGTATTGGACGCGGTCGAAGACCTCTGAAATAATCCCCCCGTTCATCCCGTAGATGGGTACGGATCGAAGGAGCGGGGCGAATACATCACCGACGATGCGCGGTTCCACGAGGTCCGTATATACGTACAAGGTGTCGACTCCCCCGTTCATATCCACCGTACGCCGACCCTCGTGCTCGTAGGTATACGCGACGGGGGTGGTATCGTCATTGACGAGAGGGCTCGTGAGGACGCCCGATTCGAAGCACAGTACGGCCCTCAGACGGCTCCAGTGGGGTATATTAAATTCGACACCCGGTGATAGACGCAACGTCATCCGGTGGGAGACGGGGCAGTACTCCAGTCGGACCTTGACGAGGTCGGTAGTCAGTTTCAACAGCGCCTCGTTGATTTTATCCCTCAACTCGTAAGCGCTATTGTAAAATCCGTGCGGGATGGTGCATTGCCGGTAAATCAAAAGACCGTCGGCGGAGCGGTACATTCCGTAATCGCCCGTCACACAAGACAGGTAGAAGTACGCGTCCTTCTTTCTCACGTTGTACCACGTATGCGGATACTGTAGCGTCACCAGACCGCATTCCCACTCTCCCGATAGGTCGATGCGTCGCGATAGTTTCGTAGTGTAGTGAGTCAACGTGTTTTCGGGGTGCGCCTTCGTAGACGCGTTGCTCGGTAGGGTTAGGTAAAAGTTAGTCGCCGCCATCCCCTCTCCGCTTCATAGACGGACTCGGGAGTAGGTAACCGAGACAGCTACTCAACAGGGCCGTCCACAGGTTGGAGTCGCCCTGACCCCGCGTTAGATTGTATATACTGACGACGATAACCGTGTACAGGACGACGATCTGACACAGGAAGATGATCTCGGCTTTAGGACATTCGTTCCCGCAGAAATGCCATGGAACGTGTTCGCGGTCGGAGTGGGTCGTAGACTCGGTAGCGTCGACGTAGTCCGCGAGCACGTCGCGCTCGCAGTCGGCTTGACCAGCCGTAACCGCGTCGTCGGGCATAGTAGCACCACCACCGTCGGTTAACGCTGCACGCTGTAGGGTAGTCGTCGGCGGCAACGTCACGTAGTAAGCGCCAGCACATCGAGCGTCGTGTCCACATAACAACTACCGGCCGATGTTACGGTACCCTACCCTTTATAGTCGACGAGGGTCTTGGCGGCGATCCAGCTGTTGAAGGAGGCTGGATAGCCGCTCCATTTAACGAGCGCCTCCTCAACACCCCGACGACGACGCCGTTGTAGAACGACCTCCACACGATACAGTTTATCCTTCGGAACGACTACTCGTTGCAGCTCCGGCTCGTAGAAGGTGCCGTCGAGCACCCTCCCGGCGTCGTCTTTCAGGCGGTAAACGGGCGGGTCGGACGGGTGCGTTTCTACGATGGTGAAGAGCTCCTCGCACCAGTTAGGCATGTACCCTTTCTTGAAAGGGGCCTTCGCCTTACTGACGCGTACGCGGTCTCCCTCTCGTAGTTTCGGCTTACTGCCTCCTCGACCTCGATCGCCGTACAACCGTTGCCACACGCTCTCCTGATTCGCGGCGTTGACGCTCGCCGGCGTCCTACCGATGCTTCGGTGATAGGTGTTGTTGTACGATCGCACAAAGTTCTGTAACGCCTCTACGTAGCGCAGTGTCTGATACTTCGTAAAGTACCTCCACATACGCGTCTTTAAGGTTCGGTTGAAACGTTCGACGACACTCGCTTTAGTTTCCTCGTTATGCGTTACGAAATGGTGGATGCCGTAGTCCTTCAAAAGTTTCTGAAGGGGTCTGTTGAGAAACTCCGTCCCCTTATCGGTCTGCAGCGCGTTCGGCACACGCCGCCGTTGTAGCAGGTGCTCGAAGGCCGTAACGAGCGCCGGACCGGCTTTACTCTTCAACGGGACGCACCACGCCTCCTTCGAGAAGACGTCGATGACCGTCAATAGGAACGTTACACCGTCGTTGTGCTTTTTCAGTTTAGCGACGTCGACGAGATCGGCTTGCCACTGCTGGTGTCGACCGCCTACGATAACGCAACGTCGCTTGAAACGTCGTTTCACCGGTTTGTGTAGCGTGTAAGCATCCTGTGCCGCTAGCCACTGCTTCACGGCCGGTTTGCCTACCGTCGACGCCACCGCCCGATGCAAGGCGTCGACACCGCCGTAACTCCCCGCCTGCTTCGGGTTGAAATAGGCGCGCTTCAGGCGGGTGTCGTCGTCTCGTTGTCGAGCACGCCGCTTTCGTTGCGTGCCATCACCACGAGGCCGCCGGGACACCATGACCACGACGACGATCGGTTTACGACGAATAATATATACACCAAGGCCGCTGCGCCGATGACGAAGACGACGACGCCGACTACCGTCCTTCGTAGGTCCATTGTGGTGAATGGGTCGGACGTCGACGTTTCAACCTCTTTAATACGACTCCTCCTCCCACTTGGCCGGTAGATCCCAGATACGTCGACGACGATGATACCGGCCCCTACCGGGGGTCTCCTCCGCCTCCTCCTCCTTCTTCGATCGTTTCGGCTGCTGCTGCTGTATGTACGCTCGATGCCGGGGGTTACCGACGAGTTCCATGGGCACGTTCAGTCGTCTCATACCATCCCCGAACGCTTCCCAGCCGACCGGCGGCACCCCCTTCTTCCTCGTCCGCATAAGATCGTTCACGAGGTCGACCATGTTACTCCCCGCGATAGGGCGACCGGCGTACACGAACTCGCCGCGATCGTTCCATCGACACAACGCGTCGGTCTTCATTTTCTCGATCAGGAGGAGGGCTTTCCCTCTCAACGTTTTCGGTACGCTTTCCACGATCTCGCGCTCTATACCCTGCAGCGGCGCCTGGCCACCCGTCGGTTGAGGAGGCGGTCCCTCGGTCGGCACCACGGACACGCGTACCGGCTGCGCCGCTCGAATCGCCTCGCTCGAATTGTAGCGACTCAACAGTCGATTGTACGACGCCACCTTCGCTCGTTCGGATAATTCCGATCGATCTAGCACGTCCTTCATGTCGCTGTCCAGGCTGCTCATCGTACGCGAACGGATCGTGCTCGGCGGCTGGTCGATCAACGGCAGGAGGCTCTCCACCAACCGCGGGTCTACCAATGCCATCTTTTTAGCGTACTGCATCAGCCGATCACCTGTCTGAGCAGCGGCAGCAGGACGGTGCTCGCCAACGGCGCTAGCAGCGCCGCCAGAAAGGCGCCCGACCTCGTTTGCAAGATTTGCCGTTTCTTCCTAAGACCCGTCTTTTTATTCACTAAACTTCGCAGATGTTTCTTGTATTTTATCAGTGTTTTTTTATGCGCCGCCGTCAATTTTACATTCCCGTTCAATATGTTGTACGCGCAGTCACACAGACTACAAATGAAGTCAGATTCCGCGTTTCTGATGATAGCCTTGCTCACCTTAAGATGTTTATGTTTATTCAAGAGCTCTAGCATGAGGACGTGCTTCTTGATACGCTTCAGCGTCATCCTGACGAGTGAAGGCCCACACGTGACGCTCACCTCTTTTATGTTCTCATCACGTAGACGTACTGAAGACGATCATCGGGGAAGATACAAGTGCGCAAGCGCATATTTTCAGCTGTTTCCTGTTTTAGATCTACTAGCAGATACCCGTAAGGTGCTGACGTGGCGTTTTCGAAGGATTCCATCATAAATTTAACTCGACTCGGGTACATCTGCTTCGCCAGGTGACCTACTTGACCAGTGTCGCGTGGGTTCTTGAATAACACCATATATTGAGCGTTCAAGCTGATTGTACGGTTTTCTTTCCCTTTCGGAAATATATTCTGCACAAGCTGTACGACGGACGCGTTGCAATGATGGCTTTTTTTAGTGAACAAGGTCGTGACCCGGCTATCGGTTTCCTCCATAAGGTCATCGAGTACTAGAAGGGTCCTCTTTTTGCCGTCTAGAAGCTTCGGATCCGGTAAACCGTCTACGAATTCTATATCGGCTGACATAGAAGTGTAGGCGCTTTGCCATTGGCCGTAACACCATAGAAACTTCTCCGGAGGCGGCTCGATCATAGAAGAAGCAAACTGTAGCAGGCGAGTAACGAAAGTAGTCTTACCACACCCCGTAGGGCCGGCTACTATACACGTAAAAGGGTGCTTCCATGTCCCGCTCATATCGACGACTGGCGTATACGAAACGAACGATGACTTATTATTCGTTTATTCTATACGCACCTCCATCAATAATTTACCAAGCATATTTTGACCTACTTTACCGTCTTTACCGATACCCCAGAAGCCTTCGGCCGACGGCACGTCCTCCACCAATTCGACTTCCCCGGTAGCCAATAGGAGGTCGTTCAACTTTTTTGAACCTCTGAATTTACTCGTCAACAGCGACTTCATGCACCCAACCCTAACCGCGTTCCATTCGACGCTCGTTCTCTTCTTCACGATTCTGTAACTTCGACGTTTTGCTATATAGGCCGTCCGCGCCTCTTTGATGTACACCGCGCTTTTCGTGTCTTCATTAAACATTGCTTTTCTAAACTGATAAGCGTGCTCGACGGATTTGAAACTTAGACCGTACGCCTTGACTCGACAAGGGTAGAAATTCGATAGATACGATGCCGAACCGCCGAACTGTATAGGAGACTCCATTATACTGTCGACTAATGGCTACCAGATCTCGTGACACCACATCTCAGTCATAGCCTCGTCTCGTGTGTCGTGTCAGGGCGCTAGGGGGGTGTATAGCCGCGTTGCTAGGTAACCGCTATAGTGTATAGCCGCGTTGCTAGGGAGGGCAGGAGTGAAATGGTACTATCTCACCCCACCAGGGGGCGCTACGTACTGTCTCGGCTACGTACTGTCTCGCCACACTCATCAATCATCCTGCCACACTCATCAATCATACGTTTTTTATAAGTAAGCTGTCAAACCCACTTAAGATATTTCATTTTTTATAAGTAGATTTTTCAATCGTGCCGGGTCAACTTGCTTGACCTTTGTTGATCTTTGTGACCCGCGGTGCCTTTGATCTCCTTTGATCTTGGCACGAGTCGGGGGCCAGCGCGGTCTCCTTTACTACTCGCCTGGGCAGCCTAGACCAGCATACAGGACCTCACGGACACACTAGTGGCTCTCATGCACGCACGACCCTGACATCTTCAGTCTCGAGTCCGTGCGTATGCAGCGGATCGAACGCTTCGTCGTACTCATGTACAGCAAGGGGTGTGGTGCAGCCGGTTTCAATGAGGCCAGGCATCGCCTCTTCACCGCTGGAAAGCATCCCACCTACCCACGCGGTCCTTCTATTGTATTTTGAACATTTAAATGAACATAGCGGCGTAGCGGCATAGTTATAGCATTTTGTCAGCAGATGTCATCTCCGAAGTATTTTAATAAACATTGTTCCTGAATAATTTTTTTTCAATTGTTAGTCCTTTGGGCCGAAGGTCCAATGAACTATTACCATCACTCTGCGTCCGCCGTCCACCATCCGCCGTTAGCTGCCGTATCTCAGAAAACAGTTATCTAATTTTGCATATACGTATCTTAGGGTACTGCCGCTATGCACGATAAATCTGTATTTGATTTAATCGTTCTGAGGGCCCCATAGCGGTCCCCAGGGCCCCCAAAACTGGTAATTTTCTACATGTTGCCTATTTTACCCAAAACTGTTCAGTAACTGTTTCTCTAAGTTTGCATATACATTTCATGTGGCAGTGCCACTGTACACAAGAAATCTGTATTTGATTGAATCATTTTAGGGCACCAAAGGTCCCCTAAAATGCTAAATTTGCTAACTAAATTGTTTGCTGCAGTAAAACAGCCTAGCAGCTCTATTTATAACTGGCTGGATACTGTCCACCCACCACCCACCTCACTGTGGATAATGGGTCCCTGGCTGCTATTGTTTGGTGGAAACTGTGACTAATCTGTAATTGGTCACTGGCAGAGGCTTGTGTCAACAGACAGCACCCACTAGACCCCTGGAAACAGAACCTGGCAGTTATTCCCAAAACATATGTCACACGCGGAGTCTGTGTCTTGCATGGATATCTTTTTTATGCAGTTGTTTTATATAAGCAGGAAGTTTGTGAAATTAATTATTCTTAGGCCACAGAAAAGTAATTCCCGTAATAATAGTTTTTATTATTATTACTCCTCTAAATACAAAACATGGTGCAATAAGTGAACAGTAAACATGTCAACATTTTATTTCCATCATAACCCTTAATGATCTGTAAATATGATTCACCAAAAAATTTGATTAATAATTACCAACAGGATTGTTTGATTTCTGCCTGGCAGAAACTGTTTTTGCCAGGCAGAAATGGCAACAATAGGAAATACATGCTATTGATAGGCAAACGTGTTCTTTTTTATAGAACACGTCAGTTTCTTTCAGTACTTGTCTTCGTATGATAACCATTTGTCTGCCCTGCTCACAATAAACAAGAAACATCACACGAATAACAAAAGGAAGATCACTGCTACTTAACTTGTGGGTTATTATTATAAAACTGCTCTGCTACTGCTTGGTGGACAGTTAATTAGTGGCTCAAGTTCAAATACATCAGGACGTTTTTTACATCTGCATGGTAGTTTATGCTCAGTAGTGTGCTGGCAGCCACTAAACCTCCAAGCTTGTGTGAGCGTGTTGAATGTATTATTTATATTGATTTTCAAAATAAATGTATGCAATAATGTATGTACATTGGATTCTGTATAATGTTTAATGTGTAAATATAACTGTGTTGTAACGGACTTCTTGGAGATATGTACAAATGTCAAAAATCACCGGACACTAGCATTGAAGATTAAGTACTAGTATCTGTTCAAGTCCCTCAAATCACGAATTACAAGAGTATACCAGGCAAACACTTTATGAGTTTATTACACAAATTGACCAGTCTACACTGACACTCTGACAATGCAGGCAGTGCAGCTATCAGTTGTATCTGCTAATGAGTGGTCCTACTCAAGATGTCAGCTCTGTTATTAATTTTCTTTAGTCTACGTTTTGCTCACAAATAATCTGTCCTCTTAGTTTGATACATAAAGACATAATCTGGCATAACTTGATAAGTTTTTGTAGCAGCACATTTATACTTCCAGTGTATCAGTGCAACATAATATACATACTGTGTGCCACATTTGAATGTCATGCATGTAATATTTACACGCAATCCATTTGCATATATAATGTAACACATCAACAGCCGTTTTCTTCATTTTCACTATTTGAACCCTACCATGTTCAATGCTTCATAACTTGGCCAATTGTTGTAGCAGTCATACTTTTTGAAACCGTGTAAAGCACCCTACCCAACCTTTACAAGAATGAAAGAAAACTATTTATCACTCATTTGGTCAGCCGGGGTCACATATAGACGTATTAGTCTAAAGGACTTCAGAACCTCTTGGCCCATTTTTTTATTAGTAACTGCTGATCTTTGACCTTTTACCCCAAAATGGGGTGACCATGACCTCAAATCGTCGAAATAAGATCAGGATCGGATTCTCTGATGCCACAAACCCCGAAAAAGTGGTACTATTCATGATTCTAGCCCTTTTGGGTTTTTAACTACGATTAACCTCTAACCCGGGTGGCGGCCATATTGGATTTCGCCAATATGGCGCCCGTCTTGGCACCCTTCACAAATCGAAATAGTATGGCATGGACGACATCTGGGCCAAATTCAGTGCGTTTGAAAGAATCTGAACCAAAAAATCCCTAACATCCCTGACTAGTCGGGGTCAAGACCACACGATTTGTTAGGACACTTTTGTATGATAGTGCGAACTTCACTTGTAGTTGCAGGTGTAAAACATTGCAGTGTATTATCAACAGTCGGCTGTTAATTAAACTTGTAACCAACATCATTAATTACGGCAGCGCTGAACTGTCACCGACGTACATTTTTTAATTCGTAAGTACGAATTACTAATTCGTAAGTACGAATTACTAATTCGTAAGTACGAATTACTAATTCGTTTGTACGAATTACCAATTCGTATGTACGAATTACTAATCCGCAAGTACGAATTATTATTCCGCGGATGAATAGAAGAGCGGCCATGGAAAAACAAGGTATGAAAGACTTCGCGTGACGTGGTACTGCCTTGTGTTTGGGTATGGACCGTGGCAAAGTACAACAATCGGTTTCCCTATTGCAAAGCCTATAAAAAGTTTAATATGTTAGCATGGGGATTGCCTGCCTAAACTTTCAGCAGGTATCGGGCGTCGGTGTCACATGTAATAAGTACCGCCTTTTGGGGGGTCGTAATTACCTAGATAGTAGCACATAAATTTGATCGTTAGATTTGGTAAATACGTAATAACGACCGAAGAGATATACATAACTTGGAGGTAACCACAAGTAGATGTGACACCGGCTGTCTACGCCAGCGACACGTTTTGTGTACGTGATACGGACTATCATTTCATAGTAAGTGCAGATATGCCCTGGAGGTACGGTTTTAAACGTTCGGCAGGGATCAGAGGGGCTGATAAGCAATCCGCGGACCAAGAACCTGATTCTCAGGAAGAGGGAACTATTGGCATGTTGTCAATGTTATGATTGCACTTGCTTATCGATGTCGTGCGAAAAGTATACCCCCTAGGAAATACAACCTATTTGACGAATCCAATGCATGCGTGAGTATCCGCTGCCTGTACAACTCATTTTCGCCTTTACGTTTAGCAATATGTATATTAACCACGCACAATGCATCCGCATTGCATATTCAACTGCAGAACATGTAAATTATGATGCATGTTGTGTGTCAAGTCGAATCTAATGGCATTTTTCTATGCTCTAATTCGAGCTTTGCGCTCTATGTCTGTGGATAACAGTTTTGCTAATAATGATAACGGCAAAATTTTTAGGTAAACCGAATACCCGCGCATGCGCAGATACACCAAGGGATATAATTTCACAGGGGTGATTTTAAGCACGACACCGGTTCTAGTCTGCTGCGCTTTGACTTTTGTGTTGAGCATTGACTTTGTATGCAACGTTTGTTAGGGGGTTTAACTTTGCACTTGTTCATCTTTTTCTAAACTGTTCTTGTTCTCATTGTCCTTATGCGTATCCTATAGTTAATATCTACGGTTTGAAACTGCCTCCTCAATTATATTTTTTGCCCATCTCGTTTCAAATTCCTTTAGCAAACACACACCTACCTAGCTATCCACTATGACATGTTAGTTCGTTTGCACAATGTTTGTGTGTGGTTTTGGTGAAATAATCAAACAAACTATGACATTGTTGGCATTTTATTGGTCAAGATGGGACGCGGTTGGGTAAAGTGTGATTGATGTGTGATTGATGTTTGCAACAGTTCATTGAAATAAATTCATTCATTTCAGATATCATGGATGATGAATCTGATAAAAATACTCGAAAGCGGAACTCACTTTTTACCGAGTTGAGAGAAAAGATGGAGATGTCATCTCAAAACACAGAGAACAGTAGAAAATGCAAAGAGGCACGTAGAGCTAGCAAGGCTGCTAAGCTTGTGGGAAACAAGAATGCCAACAGGCACTCTCGGAACATCTTGCTAGGGTGGATGCATGACGGAACGACGGTCCGAATGAAATCCGGAGGTGGGACAAGGAAGATAACTGCAAGTGTATGAGCAGACGAAGTTGTCGGGATACATAAGATTTTATATATCAACAAAGAAGTCTACAACAAGTGCTAATGTTATAACAACAGAAGAAAATGTTATGTTGTCCAGTCCGTTGAGTTCCACCCTTATAACTACCATGGCACCAACAGCAACAGCCAGATGGGCATGGAAGCAGATCTTCCAGATCTTGACGACAGCGGGACCATCATCTTCCGCGTGCCGTCGACCTCTGCCTTGGACTTCACTGATACCACCCCCTGAACATTACAGATAATATCCATTCACTTCCTGAGGTTGATGATGGCGTCTCGCCAAGTACCAGTGCACAACCAGTTCCGCCTAAAAATGATCTGATATTGATCCACCGGATTAACATTGTGGAAAATATGGTTAGGGCTTTCATGGCACCTGACATAATAAACAGAGGTATTAACTTCCACTTTGTAGGCGAAGTGGGTTCAGATGTTTCGGGTGTTTCGAGGGACGCCTACACGTCCTTTTGGAAGGCGTTC